>WBMZ01005835.1:0-13220 GCA_013400975.1 Atrichornis clamosus
TCTAGCAAAACCACGACAGTCCTTGAGATACCCTTTCTTCAGGTAATACCCCAAGGAGGTATGGGGCCTCTGGGCCAGTCACAATGGGATATTTTTGCCATTCATTTCCAGTTAGGGTCACTTCATGTTCCAGTACAGTCAGCTGTTGGGATCCACCTGTCACCCGAGAAGTAGAGATACATTCTGCCCCTACATATCTTGATGGCATCAGGGGACACTGTGCACCAGTGTCAACTAAAACCTTAAGTTCTTGTGGGTCTGATGTGCCAGGCCGTGGGATCCACACAGTGCAGTAGATCTGATTGTCCCTTTCCTCCACCTAGCTGGAGGAAGGGCCTCTCTAGTTCTGGTCATAGTCATTGTTGCTCACTTCTTGTAACTATGAACTGCAGAACTTCAAGAGGATTGGCAGGAACATCAGCCCTTCTGTACTGTCTGAGGACTTGCCCACTGGAAACTGGAGCAGCATTTTGTCCTTGAAGAATTTCCTGTGGTGGTTGTTCTTCCTCTCAACTCACCTACCCGTGCTGCTAGGGCAGAGGTGGATGTTCCATCCCACTTCCTCATGTCCACTCCATGGTCACACAGGTAAAAACCATAGGTTACCACATGGTGTGTACCCTCTGTCTCGAGCAGGGTGGTGCTTGCTTGCAATAGCAAAACACTTCTACAGTTTATGGGAAATTGAAGGTATTTAATCAGTCCTTATTGGAAACATGGTCTTCATTTTAGAAAAACTGCAGCATAACATTGCCTTTCCCATCTGTTTTCTTTGATGAGTGGGAAGCTTTGATGTCACCTGCTTATCCTCCTGACCCCTTGTAGTGTTTTAGCTGTGGGTTTGGGTGGTAGGATGCTTTCAGTTCTACTCTGAACATAAGCCATGCAAGTTTTTAAGCCTTAAGCATCAGTCAAAAATCAGTCTTGATTTTTGAAGACCTGATACACATCCCTACCCTCCAGCAAATCAACTGCACTACTCAGCTTGGTGTCATCTGCAAATGTGCTGAGAGTACACTCAATCCCACTATGTCATTGATGATGATATTAAATTGTACTGGTCCCTGGATAGACCCCTTAACCACATCACTTATCACTGTTCTTCATTTCAACACTGAGCTGCTTGTTGACTGCAACACTTTGAATGCAACCATCCAGGCAATTCCTTAACCATCAAATAGCTCAACCACCAAATTTTCCCCATTTTAGTGTCACAGGCCTTACAAAACTACTCGTCCACCTGACCTGCAACCTCTAGCTTAAGTAGACTGGTTCTGAATTAAGATTGAAAATTTATTTCCTCATATCATATCAGAGTCTATTATATGGAGTACACACATATTTGATGCCTGTAGTTCTTTCAGGGCTGAACCACTGCTTTTGGTAGCAGGCTGAACAGGGTTGAAACTAAGAGAAGAGCTGTCAACTGCATTTCATTACTGAATGTAGGGACTAAGAAAACAGTTTTAAAAGACATTATTTGTAAATAGCATCAGAATTTACATATTTCTCATCACTGAGATGAGAGAATTTGAGATACATGGCCTTGCCTTGTTGCATGGATGTGCGAAGTAAGGGAATGGCTCCTGTCCAGCATCAGCCCTGGAAACACACTGTGCAAATGAACTGAAGTGTCTGAATAGGAACTGGGGTTCCTAAAAGCTCAGTACTTCTCAATGAGCTGCAGTGATGTCACATTTCCTCAACTGTGTATTGAGACTGGAAAGAAGGTTTAACATTCAGGTTGAGATGGAGAAAGCCTAAGAAACTCCCTCCTTCCCTTGCACCATTATCCATTTCCCTCTTGTACACTGATCATTTAACTTAGCACTCACAAAAATTATGAACTAATGCATTCGTTTAAGACAGGGCAGCTGGGCAGATGCTCTATTAAGCTCTTCACAGAAACTGCATCTCATTCCTTTTCTGTTACAACCATGATATTCTCAATTACTGTCAGCCATGCACAGTGTTGGCAGCTCTGGGACAGCACACTTCAAGTGCACAACTCTGTATCCTCAATAACATATGAGGCCAATTTCCTACTACTGGTGCAGGTGCAAACTGCCTGTGTCATGCAGGGAGTGTGCAGCACCTGTGACTCTCTTTTGACTCTCCCTTTGCTTTATCACAATTTTACTTTATTACAACTTTAAGAAGGTAAACACAAACCCTGGCTTTAAGCTTCCTGGCATTTGACAGCTTTGACACCAAACGATGTCAAGTGTAAACTAATTCAAAAATTAATTTCTTTTTCAAATGCCACTCTTTGTTATGAAAATGTCTGCTCAAAGTGCAGCCTACACATTACCCTGTGGAGAAGGAACCCAAACTGCAAAAATCATAGTGCTGTATTTAGTTATGAATCATAGGTTTTACAAAGAACAGTAAATTGCACAGTGAAACCCTATTTTCCATGGTGGAGAATTCATTAAAACAATCCTCTTCAACCCCAAGCAAACAATGCTTCCTACAATTGCTAATTCTAGGCACAAACTTAATAAACTACAGGTTTTCTGCTTTGACATACCTTTATATTAATTGTTTTCCCCCCAGATCAAATGCCCATTACGATTTGATACAAGTCACTTGGAGGTCCAAACCCTTTAACTGGAGCAGAGCAAAACTGTAAACTCAGATTTTTCAGAAGCCAGTGTCCAACAGCAAAATGCATGTATATTTCAGGAACTGTTATACAACTTACAGAAGGTATTCCTTTCCTTTAAACTTAGATTTTAATTTCCTTTAAAGAAAAAATTTATTTCCTTTAAAGAAAATCTTCTTTTCTGCACTGAGTATCACGGAGAACAACTTCAAAATATGTCATCACCAGGGAGTGAGGAGTCAACAAAGTCTGAATATGTAGTATCACGAGGAGGTTGGTCTAGATGGGAGTCACTGCAGATCCAAGAGAAGCATAGCTGATGAAAGACAGGTATGTATGATTCTGCCTAATGCAACCGTGAGAAACCAAACACTCAACTCAGAGGTAGGAGTTATGAAAGGGAAATCTGAAGTGGTGACACAAAACCAGCTGAAGATTTGTGACCATATTGTCAAGGGGTACATCTGTGAAGAGGTGAATTAGTCAAAGAATGTGGATGAGGAAAAGAAGCCCATAAGAAGAACAAACAGGGAGAAGAAGCAGGAAAGTATGACAAGGCAAAGGTTTCCAATTAAGGTTTAATTGCCAGTATCAGTGGTGACCAGGAAATGAAGAAGGGTTTGGTCACCTAGAGACTGCAGGCCACAGTGGAAAAAAGGGAAGAGGCACCCTTTACACTGACAGGTGTAGGGCCAATTCCATGGCATGCTATCAGCAATGTCTGAAATTGAGAAGAAATGGGAAATGGAGTAGCAGTTGGAAATGTGTGAATGTAACTGTGGTTTTGAGCTGTGGTCTCTATAAGGATGTCAGGGGAAAGTGTGTATCTGTATTGTGAAGAGAAGATATAAACAGGCTGCTTCCAGCATTATAATCCACTGTAATTCTTCCCCAAGTCTTTTCCAACCCAGTCTTCCCAAAATTGTACACTGCCTCAGCAAATTACAGTGACCGAACTTCCTTCTAAGAAAGGTACTTACTTCTAGAAACATAATTCAGAAAGATTTGTCTTTTTCCCAAATCACAGTCCTTAAAAAAAGTCCTGCCAGAATTGAAGATATATTTGAGAGTTATCCAATTTCTGGGTAAATCTTTATTCAAGCAATCCAGGCCCTTCCTCATTTCTCCTCCCCCTTTCCCACTAGATGTGTTCAGGAACACTCAGCCTGAAGAACACAAACACAGTGTAGGAAAGGACTTGCTTTAATCTCCAGGCCCTTTCCTTCTGATCAAGCTTTGCCTGTGAGCAACAGCCTCCTCCTGACACAAGTACACTTGCTCGTTAAACTTGTTACATGTCCAAGGGCTAGCAATCCTATGGGGAAGGAAAGTATTTTTCGCTTTTGTTACCATATTTGTTCAAGAGGCAGCAAAAAACCTCCGTTTATGAACGTAACTCAAGGATAGGCATGTGCCCAGTAGCTGGGTTCTGAGATCTAAATTTTTGCAAGTGAGAGAAATGGTCAGTGCACCACACTGTTAATTAGCAAGGCCAGTCCTATAATGTGGCAAAAACATCACTGAAAAAGAGATTTTCCAGCACCTGGCTCAACAAAAAGCCAACACCTTTCCCAGTTACCATTCAGTGAGAAGGCGGTAGAGGCTTGCAGCAGACTCTGGGAGCTGCAGTGCAGATGCTGCAGGGTCAGAGTCACCTGAAGAGTTTCTGCCACAAAGCACTCCAGCTGAGTTAAACTACAAGTCAGTAAACCAGAGTTTGGGATCCCTGTCTGCTGAGCACAGAGCTGCAAAGGTTTTGTTACGTTTTGTGTAGCGGGTGTGTGATCTAGCATTGACGAGAGAAATAAGTTTTCCTTCATCTTCTTCACTTCATGCTCCTGGATTATTTTAGAATGAAATACCTTAGCATCCTGCAGTGCTTTAGCTGGCAGGTCCAGAAGCTCCTCCTCTTGTCAGTACAGCCTAAGCTCTCAGGGACCACATTAGCTAATAGACTGTATGCAGGCTGCTCAATTACTTTCTCATGATTCCACTGTTGGTTTAATTGCAATAGAAAAAAAACTTGGCTGCTACTGCACTTGCATTCAAAATACTAAGTTATAATACAGCAGTTCTTCCTGTTACAAGCTCATTGCTATTATGAAAAATAGTTAGGTATTCCTTACTACAAAGAGGAACAACTGTAAAAACAGGGTGAACAAGCTCTACACCATGAACTGTCAGCAGGAATGTTACTAGAGCCTCTCAGATAACCAGCCTTCTGGTGGTGGATTCTGAGTGCTCTGACATCTAGTCTGAGCATGGACCCCAGTTTAACAAATGATTTTCTATGGACCCACATAAAGTTGTTAAATTTTATTTTCTGAGAGCAGAAAGGATTTCATGATTGTGAGTTGCCTTATTCTTTTTTGATTATTTATGAACAGACAACTTGCTTTCCAAATAAAGCCTGGCAAATGTAACAGATTAGAAACAGATTTCAGAAACAATCTGGAAAAGGAAAATATACTGGAATATTTATGGCATAAAGCAGGACTGGGTCTTTACAGAGGCTACCTACACAAGCAGAGTAGACAAACTACAAATAGTGAAAATGGATTCACTGACAAACTATTTTAAATTGTCTTGTTGTGGCAGGAGAATCATATTTAATCAATAAGCATTCTTAGCCTTGCATCTGTGCGTTTTATTTTCAGTGAGATCAATTTTGAGTGACTAAAGCATTTTAAAGGAGTTCACCATTTTTCAACAAACAGATGTTTTTCTCCCCCCGTCCCCTCCACCTGCATGTTATGGAACTTAAATACTGAAATCCTGCACACAGAAATATGATGTTTTCATTCACTTTCCCATCATAAAAAACCAATAGCATAGGATTTCAAAGACAGAGGCTTCATAATGTCTAGTAGAGAGGTGCTTAAAAGCATGTTTAATGCAGTAAACGTGCATAACCAGCTCAGATATTACCACCAAAGTAGACATTTGAAATTGTGTACAAAAAAAAAAGACAACAGGAAATCACACGCAGACTGGTGGGCAATGTTAAGAAGGTACAAGGCTTGCACTGTATTAAACAACTGTGTAAAACTGACAACAGTCAACAAACATTCACATCTTGTTGAGTCAAAAATTTGGGTTTTTTAAAACAAAATAGGCTGACCAGTGACTCTGATTTCATCAATATTGTGTTGCTTTTCAGACAGCCTACAGCCAAAAGGTGATTATACAAGCATCAAAATTAAACCCTTTTAAAGTCATTATGTAACAAGAGCTTATTTAGGTCCAAGACTTTCTGCAGAACAGGCATTTGATTGGCATTCTTTTAAATATGCAAACAGAAGGATCAAAATAATTGTCACATTAGAACCTGGCTATCATCTTATCTGCAAAATAAAGAAATCCAGGATGATTCTTGATGAGCAATGCAGCTAACATATATTTCTTCAGACAAATACATATTCACATGTGCTTGCAAAGTATTTCTAAATAGTCTTCTCAAAAAGTAATTTTAGAGTAGTGCAATATAACTTTATCTGCAATTGCAACCAATGAGAGGTAATCCAGAGAGGACCACAGCTCCCCTGAAGGATGCAGTCCTGCCATTCTCCCCTGGGCAAAAATCCCCTTTAATGTCACTGGGAACTATGATGAGGAACTGTGCACAGGTAGTCCCTCAGGAATGAGTCTCTGCTCACTATGTAGGGAGCTGAATGTGGAAGTCTGCATGCAGCTACCAGAATATATCCCCAAGTACTCGTTATGCAGTGGCCACTAAGACATTTGAAATGTAAAGGTTTCTCATCCATGTTCCATGTAATTTACAAGATAATGCAGTTTCCATGCAGTAGGGAAAGATTGTATCAGAAGAACTGATATTCTTGGCTTAGGAAAAAAACTTGGTATATCAGTTTTACCACAACTGCATCTTTTTCCTCTACACGGTATTTCACATTGGTAACAGGTAATGTTATACCATAAAGCGTATTAATATGATCTTGTGATTTGAAAGAAAAAGATTTTCTGCAAGATTTCCGTATTAAAAGTTATGTGCACAAAAAGTGTTCATAGCATGACACCCAAAGCAGTATGGAGTTAGTTCAATCCATTACAGCAAAACTATGAACTTCATTCACTAAACTATATAGTACAAATGAAGACTACTGGTTCATATAGAAAAATCAGATAGGCAATCAGTTACAAACCTGGCAGTATTTTGAGACACACAGAGAGTTTTAGGTCTTACAATGGAATGATAAAGACAGCAGAAACTGCTTTTGGGAGCTCCAGAAAGAGATTTGCACTTGGTGTTTCTCATTATCTTGTAAGCAGCCTTACTGCATAGAAAAATGTTGCACCAGTAGTTAATATCAGGGTCTGAAATGTAAAAAAATCTGCTGAAACTTAAGTGCAGTAGGCTTCACTACATTGTATTTCTCTTGAAATGTATAAACTATAGAAAATTGTAATGATGACTTACTGGATAAAAATATTAATGCTCACAAATAAAATCTGACAAATTTTTGAGTCAGATTTAAATTTACGCATTTTGTAGGTTTAGTTGGCATGATTTGACTACTTCACGTGTCTTTGACCACCAAGTTGCAGTACATATTCCCCATTTTAGACTGACTCCTTTAATGTGTTACGCTGTTTCTAACAAGGCTTTCAAAAGGCAAAAACCCTACTTGAAACAAATGTCTTTACAATGAGAAATAGATTTTCCATGAGAAACACCTTTTAATACTACTTACAAAATCTCCCCACTAGATAAAAAAGCAAGATAAATAAAAAGCTTAGAGAAAAGAAACACTTCTTAGGCTTGCTCATTTATCTTCCCCTGGCAGATGCTGGTCTCCTCAACACATGAAGTTGGCTAGGCAGGATTGTTTTTCTTCCTCTTGCTCGGGCTGTGAGTGGGCTCTTGTTTCAGTTCATGGTATTGCATCTGTTTAAACACAAAGTTCAGAAAGAAAGTGGTCAGGTGGCACTTGCTGGAAAAAAGAAAGATTTTTTTTTCCCTCCCACAGGGTAAAAAGAAAGAAAAAGAAAACTTTGCCCCTAAAAACTACACAGGATTTGTAGATGTGATTCATCAACAACAG
Organism: Atrichornis clamosus; assembly: GCA_013400975.1. Classification (NCBI taxonomy): domain Eukaryota; kingdom Metazoa; phylum Chordata; class Aves; order Passeriformes; family Menuridae; genus Atrichornis; species Atrichornis clamosus. Next base: position 7,669 of record WBMZ01005835.1, read on the forward strand.
AATCACAGATCTATAATAAGATGGAAAACCAACATTAGGAAAATCCTGCCAGGAAATAACACTGCATGCTGAATGTAAACTTTGAAGACTACTTCTTTTTGTTTTCTTCACGAGCTCTAACAGTGAATAAACAGCATCATCTTGACCAAGTCGGATGAATATTCTTTGTAATGTTTCTTAAAAACTTGGTTATTTCCAAATGCCTACCACAGAGGGTATCAGATTCAGAAAGGGTGTGTGGACCCTTATCTCCTACTCATACCAGTTCTGAACTGAAACTAGAAATATGGGAAGTCTATAATCCTGTGATATCGGATGTGATTTATGTGCCTGATGTTATCTTAAAGCTTGCATACTCTATGGGGATTGTGTACTGCATCACACAGGCTTGTAATTCACAACCAGCTTTTTTTTTTTAAAGGAGTTTATGAGCACCGTTGAACTGTGGCCACAGCAAAAGCTTTCACCCCAGGAAAGGAAAGGCCAAAGTGCTCTCAGAGTGCTGTCACAAGACACTGGGCAATGCTGCCTGCCATTGCCTCTTCCATTTATTTGACCTTCCTGTTCCTTCTCTACATGTCCTGACAGCCCCAGCTCCAGCGTTTTCTACACAGTGCCCTATTCCAGTCAGATTCACATGGTGCTGGAGGCTGTTTAATACAAGCTCTAGCATCCACTACCATCTCACAAATACTTACTTTTCTTTCTACTGATTGCTCCTATGGATCCTCAGAGGTACAGCCAAGGTAGGACCTACTTTCTCACTGGCAAAAGGTCTAACAGCTTCCTAATGGTTCATGGACTATTCCAAGCTTGAATTTGCAATTTCTTTTTGCCAAATATAATATTGAGTCAAAATAGCTGCTTTAAAAGTGTGTTAAAAAAAAAAACCTAACAGAAAAAAATATACATACCACTTGCACATCTGAAGGGACTCTGGATAGAAAGTCAAGTAACTCATTGTTATCAATTGCATATGGATTTCGAATCTTCTTTGTAAATTTATTGATGCCTGCAAAAGTGAAAGTTCAAATGTTACTATCATAAGATGGATGATATAAAAATAAATATATTTCTTGGCAAAGTTTTAAAAAGGGTTTTACAATCCATTTTGAAGTCTGTCATTAGCACTAAATGAATGCATGAATGAATGAATTGTAAACTGAGTCTCCAAAGGTTGGAATCTGCTGCTATGGTTCCCTGTTTCAAAAGGCAAAATTTCTAGGTACATATGCAAATGTCTTCAATTTTTTTTTTTTTTTAAGTTACAGAAACTGTGATTGTTATGAGGAAGTTAGAAAAAGCAGAGAAATAAAGAGTATTTAATTTCTGTAACAGAGGATAAGCAGAAATAGGCTTAATTTCAGAAATGGGCAGGACAGATTAATGACAGATTGAGAAGATTCAAGGAAAATATTTTTCATGCTAAGGACAATGAATGCATTATATGAAGGTTTTAGAGGGGTTTGCATAAACCTCTGGGAATGACAGATACAGATGAGCTGGTGGCAGTTCAGAGAAGAGAGGAGATGTGTCCCTTAGACATCATGGTCTTATAAGGCATATTGACAATTAATGTTCAGAAGCACCAAGAAAAATTGTCCACAAAAAAAGCAGAAAAAAAGCTTTTAAATTAGATTTATTTTCTTATCATTACATACCGAGTCAGACTCATACATCTTTGGAGAACCTGGTTTGTGGGCTCTGGGAACACATGTCTAAAACATGGACAGGAACAGTACAGACTGCATAGACTCTCATGTGAACAGAAGAAAGCCAGGACACTATTAAAAATGTGCCTTTCTGTGTAATTTATCCAGGCTGTATCAGATATTACATAACATATTTTATCTTCCACAAAGTCTTTGGTACCCAGACTTTTCAGAAAGCTTTAGCTTTTGGAAGGGGCATGCAAGCTTCAGTCTAAATAACACCCACAGCCTCCCACTGTATGAATCCTCAGTTCTGCCATGTAGCTAGGAGGTGGTGACCTCCTTTTATCTGGTGATTGACCAGTGAGTGTTCAGAAGGAATATCTGAGGTTCAAACACCTTTGTTTAAGAAGAAGTTTTGCATCAGCAAATGACTGAGAAATTTAAGGTCAACGCTGCTGTTCATTGCACGTGGCCACTGAACCAGCCATGGGTGAATTCAGGAGCTGATACAATCTCACTTTATCAGATATGATAAAGAAATTACCAGTCAGTGCATGAAAGCTTGAGAAAGGAGAAGTGCCACATAGATAAGACACTACAGGAGAAGCAGAATACAACAGCGGGATAGGTCTTTTCCAAACACTTCAAAATTTTCAGATTAAAATAATTATCTTTATACTTTTTTCCACATAAACAGCTGTAGCTATCAAAGGGACTGGTAAATGTTAAAATGAGGATGTCTCAACATAGTTTGAACCTTATTTTGAATGGTTGCTTAGAGATCTGTTTGGCTGCAAGGACCAATGTTAACCGCGTCAGTGGAAAGTCCAGAGAAGCCGCACGTGCCTGGGCAGGGAGAGCACGGGCACGGAGAGAGAGAGCAAGAGCCAATTTCCTCATTAATAAACTGTTCACAGGTGTAACATCAAACTCATTTGTGTCTAATCTAGGCCCACGAATCATCAGAATCCCCCCGGGTTCCTCCTCTGGAACAAGACAGCTGTTAACAGGACTCTGCTCTTCATCAAGTGGTATTAGGATGGAGAGGTGGTTCCTGCTGCGCTCCACCTAACACATCACATCTTCAACGACCAGTAGTGTCTACTGGGAGAGAGACAACCAGGAATGTCTTGCTAGGGCAGGCTGAAAGAGTCAGTCCCTATGGATGTACAGAAGAAAGATAGCTATACAAAAGCTGAGCCCTAATATGGAGAAATTTTCATTTAAAACCTCTGCTTTCCAAAGGACAAAATGGGCAGATGCTGCTACAGACCTGCTTAAACATTCCTATGGAAAAAAGTCAGAAAGCAGAGATCAATGGCTTCCAAGTGCAGGATAGATGAATGGGACGAGGAAATATACACAGGCGAGGCTAGAAACTCGCAATGATGAAGAAAACAGGCATGTGTTTGGAATACTGCAATTGTTGAAGGGACTCAAAGCTACACTCAGCATGACGTGGCTCTGTGCAAATTCACTTAACCTTGAGGAGGCCTGGACTGTGGGAGCTGCAGCTGTGCAGTGCCCATCTGGTCTCCTGGCACGATGCAAGAGAGACAGGTCCCTAACGAAGAAATCCACATACACTTGCTGAGTAAGAAGTCACCTGAACTGAAATGCAGGAGAAAAACATGGAATTGAAACCTCTAGTGATCAAAGGGGCTTGAAGCTGTTATCTACATAGCCTATGTAACTTGGAGGCAAGGAGGGAAGAGATGGAAAGAGTGCTGCAAGGTACATTTATAATAATTTGTGCTTATGCTATCCATTTGTGGTTTGGGAGGCTTGGGAGTTGAGCCTTACCTGAAACAGAGACATTTCTGTGGGAGTGTGACCCTTCCAGGGGTATGAGTCATGAACTTTCCAAAGAACAATTCTGGATCTACAGTTATGTGGATCTTGGAGAGGTATTACAATCTCAGCTTATTGCATAAAACAAAGAGGATGCAAGAAAGCAAGATGTCAGACCTGTCTGAAAAATGACAGAAAAAGGACACAGACAAGTCCTTCAAACTTCATGTGTGTGTGCTAGAAAGAATGAAATTTTGGGAACAAACCAAGAGTTTGTGTTACACTTAAGTGATGCAGGGTATGGGGGAATAAGTAAACTCAAGACAGGAAAAGAAAGGAAGCCCACATACTTGTTTTTGTTAGTTCTGTAGAAATACTTTTGTTCCTATCCTCTTTATTGCTTCAGCTATTATTTGTGAAGACATTCTAAGAAAATTACTAATACTGACTGATAAATAAAAAATAAATTCTTTGCAGTCAGTTTGATGATTTTATGTTGTCTCCTGAATTCAAAATTTTTTACAAGAGTGTGACTGCTACTCTTTCTTCAGAAAGAAAATCTAGCCACTGATTTAACTGAGACTGTGGTCTTCATAAGTCTGTGCTACCGAGAAAGGGTACAGCTACTGGTGAAGCAAGATGTATGAAAAGATGTACAAATGAAACCCAGGAGCATTATTTACAAGAGATGTGGTAACATTAGCTTTTAGAAATCAGTGTAAAGAATAGATATCAGGACAAGTGGTGAAAGCTTGGATCAATCATAATTCCACCCTCTACCCACCCACAGTTTCTGTTCATTACCAACCAGCCAAATACCACCTATTCTTTTCTGTCTAACTAAAGGTGACCCCTTAAACAGGTTTCTGGTTGCTATGTTTGCATACACTTTCACAAGATAAAGTACTGCAGTAGAAAGGGTATATTATCCTAAATGCACTATATAGATTGAAATGCCTCTGTTTGTGTATAAGTTATGAAAATAAATCAGAGTTATATCTGTAGATAGGAGGTAAAGCAGTAAAGCTACTCTTTGATAATTGAAGAATCCTCATGGCTACATGTTTATACTGTGATTAAGTCTAGAATACCAGCCAAGAAAAATGCATTTTTCAGGTGGGCCTAAACATCTACACAGTTGCAATTTTTAACTAACCTGCCTGTTTCCATCATGGGGCAGCTTCACGACCATAAATACCAAAAAGTACTGTCAATGTAAGTCACCTGTTAAAGATCAGGTTTTTTAAGTGGCACAGACAGTTTAAAAAGGGTTTCCTTACCCCAGACAAGGATGATATATCTCAGTGGAATGAAATACAGGATGACGGTGAACACAGAGAGGGCAACAATTGCCAGCCAGCTCAGGAACGGGACAGTCCAGTTGAATGTACTAAAGAAAAATTAACAAAAGTCAGAACTGAGGTCAGTCAACAAGAGTCAATAAGAGAGCAAATAATGGTCAGGACAGTGGGAGAGGTGCCAGTTTCCATCAGGGAGAACAAACCGAGTCTGCAAATAAATACCAGACATCAGGGAGAGCCTGGGCTTGGACCCACTATCAGTGGAAATGAAAGGAGGTCCTGTCTTCATTCACTTGCCTGCTGAATTTCACCTCCCCCAGCCCAGCAGTGCACATCTGCCAGGTGAATCACTCTGCTTTTTGGAAATCTCAGTGCCTGCCCCCAGTTTCCGCATCAGGCAAAACACACAGAGCTCCTTACTCCCCAAATGTGCTCATACAGGCAACCTAGATTCCTTCCGTCAATACCACAGTAGAGGTAGGATACAATACTTGGAAGAGAACTGCTAATGCTTTCTTGTTTTATCTCCTCCCTGTTCCACTGTAAGGACAGCACAAGTAGTTAAAGACTGAGCAGAGACTTTCCCCTGTGTCTGAGGTATAGGTGAACTCCTCAACCAGGTGCCTTTCTGTTTTGGGGGAAAAGGAAAAGGCAAGTGCATGGATATGCAAAGCCAGAAACTCATTCATGTGCTTAAGAAGAAAGGGTTAGGGAAAAAACAGTCAGTCCTGAAGACAGGGATAATGCAACAGCCCTGGATGAAGGAAGAAATAAAAACCCTTTGGGTGTCAAAAAAAAAAAAAAG